>CM057966.1:32197875-32222621 GCA_030142095.1 Rubus idaeus
CCTTGCAATATATCAGGTGTAATTTTTGTTAGGCTGGAAATAATATTTACCTTGATGAAACCAATTTCCTTTGCATTGCTGCGGAAGCACTGCCTGCAGCACATCAGGCCGTATTTCCTGATCAACCCATGAGGGTTCCCACACACTCGGCTGTCCAGAGCAATAAACAGACTCTTTATGTCAAAGGTACAAAAAAAAAATTGGCAGCAAATTAATTGGTAAAATTATCCTTAAAAGGAGGTACACAATAAAGTGATAGAAAGACGTCATAAAATCATAAACAATAAAGAAAGAGAACAGATAGTGAGAAACCTTGCCTCGTGAAATCCATTATGTCTTTATACCAACCCTAAACCCTAAATCATGGCTAATTCAAAACACTGACAACCTCAAACTAATCACAGAAAAGCATAATCCTAAACCTTCATCACCAAATTGACACTCATCTTCCATGATCAGCTAAGGAGTTTGATTACTTGAATACTTGGTTAAGCAGTTAATGCATTAACAACAATATACAAGACTCAAGCATAAGTTAATTATACATAATGTAAATGTCCAAGAACGCACATATTGATTAGTAGCAAAAAATCAACTAAAGAATATGCCCAGATAAGAAAGCACTGAATCACAGATAATCTCAATCGCAACCGCATGTATAATAGTATGTATATATCAGATCTCAAACAATCAATTCCAGGAAATAAAAGAATGAATAAGATTCACCGAATAAAAGAATGAATAAGATTCACCGAAGAAATTCATACCAAGTGCGAGAACCAGGGCCGTAAGACTTAGGATGCGAGTTCCACACGTTCGAGTGACCCATCTTTGAATCTTGAGAAAGCCTTCAACTCACTGCGTCGCCGCAACAAGATGATAAGTATCCAAAACCCTAGTCCTTCATTTGGGAAACTTTGTTGATTGGCTTTAATAGGTCTTGCAGCAAAACGCGCCGTTTCAGAGAGTTTTGCCGCCAGCATGGGTTGGGCTCGCCAGCAGGATACTTTATAATTCAGGCCCAAACCAACATAAACTTTTTATTATATAAACCCATTAGCGTTTGAGTTCTTTACAAGCACGTACAATTACAACTCGGATAGTCGGATCACTTCTGATAGCAATCCTAGTATCCTACACTACAGTACTCTCATGTTTATTGACCAGGACACAGGCATTGATCTCCTTCTGCAAGGAAGTGTCAGAACATTCAGAACTTAAAACCGACACACCGGCAAAATTAGAATTGAGCGATGAAGATAGCATTAATGTCATGACTAATATGGTAGGTGATATTGATCGATGCCCCTGCAGCAACGGTCGATTAGGGGCATCGATCAGTACCACATACTATAGGAGTCATGACATCAATGCTATCTTCATTCCTCAATCCCAATTTGCCGGTGTGTCGGTTTTAGCTACGTATGTTCCATCAACAAAGAAACGTAATTACTTGTAAGACAAACTTACGCGTTCGGCGTACTCTCGCATCAAATTTACTAGTAGTACAGGGAAACTCGGCACATGTGACGCTATGAACATTGTTATGCACCTTAGAGTTATGAGTTGTTCATTTTCTTTAAGATAAATTCTGATTCGGAAGTCATTGGTTTGGTAAAGAATTTTACCGGAGGGGCAATTGATCTACTGCTCGAGCTTCTGTGATCAGCACGAACTAAAACAAATTAATTTGGCATCTTGCACTTGTGTACGTAGCTCTGCTGTTTATTTATACATGTTCTCAACTTCTTTCATCATTATTGAGAGCATAGGAGATCAAAAATAAACCATTTTAATTTGAAAAGCCTGAAGTCCATGAACAATTGCATGTCCTGTAATCAATTATCTTTAATAGTTAATACCAAAAGCAAGCCCTTTTATTTCAAGCATGAGATCGATACAAGTTACAAACCAGGATAGCGCGCTGCTTCTACATTCAAAGGGATGGGATCATAGGACAAAAAGAAAAACCACTCAAAATTTGTAGATCGAGAAGGATCATATACACATACACGATTAAGCTTAATTATTTGATCACAAGACAAGAAGAAGAGACGATGGAGGCCGGATTTGAACCGTTGATATCTACAAACGGACGGCTGATTTAAAAAGCACGGCACATAGATGGAGTGCGTTTAACCCAATCCAAGAAATTGTTGCAAGAAGACCTCCTCTTCTTCCTTGAGCTTCCTCCCAATCGAATCGTCTGTGGCTCATTTTTGTTCAGTATATTCCACATCACACGCACGTCCTCATACTCGCAAGCCTTCACATCGTGACGCAGCTTCGGTAGCCCTACTCCATCACACAAAATTTAAAATTTTAATTTCGCGGATCAAAACTAATTCATTCAGCAAGCAATGGAGATGAAACCCAACTTAATTACCAGTTTTTCGGAGTCCGACGCGGGTGGCGACTCTGTTCAAAGCTTTTCGCATCGGGAACTTCATCTTACGCCACAACGTCATTAATTAATACGAATATAATGTGAAAGAATCACAGAAACTGGAATTTGAAAAAGGAACCACGTACGTATAGAAGAAGCTGATGATGGTGATGATGGAGCAAATGGCTATGCTCGATCTGATCACTCTTTCTCTGTTCCTCTCTCTCTCCTTTCGGAGAGAAGCTTCTTCTATCAACGATTCCTGACTTCTTCTCTGTTTTGGTCTGGAGAAAAATTTGAAACAGAAATCAGAAATCGTTGAAGGCCGGCCTCATTTCCTTCCTCGCTAAAACTTTAGCTTACTTGCTCCCATGACGCGACCATGCATTCTCAGGTCGCCACGTGTCTGTTTGCCTCCGGATCCAATGCTTTTGTCCCGTCGATTGCGACGTACAGTCCAGAGTCTCGGAAAAAAAATCCACGCGTTCGTTTCGTGGCCACGCTTATTGGCAGTTATAGTCTTCGTGCGGCCATGTGAAGATATTTTGTTGGGGAAGGCATTTCTGGACCTTGGACTTGGTTTCAAGGACTATGAGTTTTACACGTGGCGGTTAGGAACAAACAAAATCAATTTCTTTGTTAATGTTTTATCCTCAGGGAATCTCTGATAATGATAACGACCTTATCATAAGAATTTAAACATATTGTTCTCATCATACCATCAATTGGGGACTCGGATTCTCTCCTCACCTCACCAAGAGAAGAGGTTTGTTCCCCACCAAGAGATCTCAGCCATTTATTTCGAAATGGATGACCAAGATTGTTTACACTTTTGGGGTGGGAAAAGTGCAAAAAATCTGAGCCCTCCATTTCGAAATGGAGGGCTGAGATTTCTTGGTGAGGAAATAAGAAATCCTCTTGGTGAGGAGATGATCTCATTCCATCAATTCGTACTCCAGCGCTCATGCTTGTATTTGCGACTCATTAGGGTGCATGTTTCATAAGTTTATGTGTATCTAAAATATCTAAACTATTGTCTATGACACTTTATTTTTTTATGTTAAACATGATTGTGTGCACAATTTTCAAGAACTGTTCTTCACAATACATATAAAGAAATTTAAACTCTCGTGACCATCAATATGGATGAGGATATTGCTTGCTACGTATCAGTGCCACACAAATTACTTTGTAAATTTGAAATATTAAAGTGTGAAATATATATTACATAATTGAGGTTGTGTTTTGTAATTTGTAGAGTTGAGGTATCAAATTGTCTTGCAAGTTTTGTGTGCGATGTTATTATCATCCCGAGAGAGTTTTCGGTGCACGGCGTGCAAATGCACGACGCGATCTGAGCCGTTTAAATTGGGTTAGAAAAATAAAAATTTTTTTTTTAAACATTTGGACGGCTCAGATCGCGTCGTGCATTTGCACGCCGTGCACCGAAGAATTTTCGTACCATCCCATATAATCGGGTTTGGTTTAACTTTTGCTTGTCGTGTAAATTGGAGAAAATAAGGTGAAAATAAGGTGTAACTTTAACTTTTACCGAGTAGAGTAAATTGGAGAAAAAAGCTCGAGCATCATAGATTCTGGGAAAATCAGTCCGTTTGAAATTGGATTCTGGGAATACCAAAATAAAACCGACTGTTAATAATGAAATAATTTCAACAAGGAAATCCGCGGTTGCTCTACTAGGGCAACGTGGGTTTGCCGCCATCGTCGACCGGAATCTAAGAGACTTGGAGAAAGGGAAGGTCAATCCGGTAGCCATGTCTAGGGCTCGAGTCTACGCGGACGTCAACGTTCAGCGCCCTAGAGATTACTGGGATTACGAATCTCTTGTCCTTCAATGGGGGTAAGCATAAGCCTTAACCACCACCCTCCCTCTGTTTCAATTCAATCGTTCCTTCATTTATTCTCTTATCTTCATATGACTCTTTAACCTTATTTGTACTATCTGCGATTTGTTTATGCCATTCAAGGTTCTTTTGGTTGGTATACTTCCTGAATTTCAAATGAATCAGATGAATTTTATTTGTGGTGTTCATTTGTTTTAAGAATCCAGCTAGAGCGTATAACGATATTGATGTTGAGTGCCTGAGATTGATTGATTAACGATTGTAATGAAATTGTACTGTATATGATATCAAAAGTAGTTAAAGTTTCTAGAGTTTTTCGTAATGTCTTTTTCAAGGTGCCTTTTCCTAACTCCTCTTATTATCCTCAGTGATCAAGATGACTATGAGGTTGTTCGGAAGGTTGGAAGAGGAAAATACAGTGAGGTCTTTGAGGGTATAAATGTCACCAACAATGAAAAATGTGTTATCAAGATCCTTAAACCGGTCAAGAAAAAGAAGGTGTGTGATTTTTTAAGGTGCTAATAAGTAATAACCACATGGTGTTTCTCCAGGTCTATAGAAGGCGACCTTTCATGTCTTCTGTGTGTGTGTGTGTCAAGTGTGTTTTGTTTTGCATTTCCTTATCTATTTTCACCGAAATTCATGCAGATTAAAAGGGAGATAAAAATCCTACAGAATCTTTGTGGAGGTCCAAATATTGTGAAGCTAGTTGATATTGTCAGGGATGAGCTCTCAAAAACTCCTAGCTTGATCTTTGAACATGTCAACAGTACAGATTTCAAAGTGTTGTACCCCACACTGACAGATTACGACATTCGCTACTATATATACGAACTTCTCAAGGTTTCTTTTATCTGATCCTCTTGCTGTACATTGATTTTTCTATCTACTCTTTTTCCCTTCTCTCCTTTTATACTTGGATAGCCCTCATGACCTGTAGAGCACATATAAAATGATCCGAGTGTAAAATATCTATTAACCACAACTAGAGATTTCATCACTGAAATGGAGTAATGGACTGATGAACGTAGTTATTACTTTGTTAAGCATGGGGATTACTATGTCATGGATTGTCAGATGTCTTTATTAGTATACTATGGATGGCGGTTACTAGGTGAGGGTTTGGTTGATTCTAGTCTGGACAGTGCAAATTGGAGATATGATATATATTCCAAGTGAATATGAATCTAAGTTGAAGAGTCTGTTCTTATTCTGGCATACCTTTAATTGCACGGCAGTACAATCAGATTGTTTTTTAAAAAGGGGTTACAGCTCCTTGCTGTCGTCACTGGTTGATATTTGGTATTGTGCCAGTTTGACTTGTTCTCTATGTGGAATCTAAGCTACGGTGTGGAATCTTTTGGTCTATTCTTCAATACATATTCTTTTACTTGCAGCAATATTTCTTTAAATTGGAAAGAATGCCATGATTCTGAGTTCTACTGGATTAGCTGTTGCACGCTTCTAATTCAAAAGTTATCCTGTGATTGCAGGCATTGGATTACTGTCATTCGCAGGGCATAATGCATCGAGATGTGAAGCCTCACAATGTTATGATTGATCACGAGCTGCGAAAACTTCGCTTGATTGATTGGGGTCTTGCTGAATTCTACCATCCTGGCAAAGAATACAATGTCCGAGTAGCTTCGAGGTATTTAATCAATCCACGAAATTTAGTTTTCCATTATAGTTCTGAACGACATGATGACTCATGTTTTCTAGGGGTTGGATTTGGGTTGTATCAACCCCTCTACCCAAACTTTGGACAGCTCAGGCAAGAACTTTGTTGAGTAAATGAGGACATAATTTTTTTTTTCACTTGAATAATAGTTTTAGGGAGGGACTGTTTACATGGTGACATGTGCAGTTATTCATTTAAAGAGAAGGGAAGTTAAGTTTCTAACCAACAGAGTCAATGGTGTCCTCTGGCAAAAGCGTTTTATAGTTAGTTTAAAGATGAACTCTTATGTTCTCGACATGCACATTCTATGTTTTCTTTGCAGAAAGTTGACAAATTTAAATGCTGTTTATCAGGCACTATAAAGGGCCTGAACTCCTTGTTGATTTGCAAGACTATGACTATTCATTAGACATGTGGAGCCTTGGCTGTATGTTTGCAGGAATGGTAAGGGTCATGTTGCCCTGCTGTTACTGTGTATCCAAGTTTCTGAAACTGCCACCTTTTGTTCACCATGATGGATCTCTCTAAACAAGGTATTCTCTTTTCTTGCAGATATTTCGCAAGGAACAATTCTTCTATGGTCATGACAATCAGGACCAGCTAGTGAAAATTGCTAAGGTGACTTTTGTTTGATCCATGGCTCGAAGATCTTAATCATTCACATATATGTGCTTAATATATTTCAACTAGTCAAAATTGGTTTCGGGTTGCATAACATAAGAGTCGCCTGAAGAGGGTTTACTTTTTTCCTTTGTTGTTTGTGATTTGATTATGCCTTATGAAACATTGAATAGCAAACTTGAGTAGCTTGGATCCATGCAGTTGCAACATTCTAAACTTTTGGCAGAGTTCTCTCTAGATAAGGTGTAGAGATTTGCCTGTTCTGTTGTTGTTGTTGTAACTAAGCTGCTCTTGTAGTCTCAAAGGTTGACAAAGCTATATAAGGTTGCTGTAGCCTATGTTTTGAGCACATAATTTAACATCCCAAATGCCTTTAGTATGCTCAATGAAGCCTAGAAATGCTGCTATTCTCTCAGCAATTAGCGGGTGAAGCCTGTAAAGAGCAATGCAACCATCATTTCTTATAACCTCATTTGATAGAGACTATCACTGTGGCAAACAGCCGATTCCTGGATAATTATCTGGCCAACTGTAATAACTCAAAAAATGTAAGAAGCATACAAGAGAGAAGAATGTTGGAAATAGTAATGTGAAGGAATAAATAAATTCAAGAATAGAAAACAAAATGATAATTCCGATCTTGGGTCATGAAATTTCTGGAAGAGTTTCTAGTTGATTCTTACTGAGTTGGTCTGGTGAAGTCATAAGTGAACTCTGAAGTGTGTGCTCCTCGTCTATTGGATGTAGAGAATTTGGCATGCGTTGGTTGGAAAATTGGAACATTCATTTTAATATAGTTGTAACACTGTAATTTCATGAACTGTCAGAAATAATAGTGACCTTATTAGCAATACAGTGCAAATGCTCATATGATTTGTGAACTTATGTAGATGAGTTGTTCTTCAGGTTCTTGGAACTGACGAATTACATGCATATTTGACTAAATATCATCTTGTGCTTGAACCTCAGCTCGAGGCTCTTGTTGGAAGGTATACATTGTCATCTTTAGCTTGCAACGGGTATCTAAGTTTAGATGGTCATAGTTGTGCGTGAACTTCTATTTCCATAACGAAGTAAATAGTTTGACAAACTACAAGGAATCGAGTGAAGAAAAAGTTGTCTCTAGCAAGATACTCACATGTCATTTTTTTTCTTTTCTTTTTGAATTCTGATTCAGTCACAGCAGGAAGCCATGGCAAAGATTTATTAATCCAGACAATCGACATCTTGTTTCTTCAGAGGCAAGTCTTTTCTTCGTTTCCCCCCAACTTTTAGATATTTACGTTATATTCATCTGTTGAATTTGTTTTCTTTACTAATTAATAGCAATTCTTTTGTCTTTTTCATGAAATCCAGGCCATCGATTTTCTAGACAAGCTTCTTCAATATGATCACCAGGATAGGCTTACGGCAAGAGAAGCGATGGTATTATTTTAGATTTGGCTTTCGTTTTTTCTCATTCCCTTTCTTGTACCTTCCTATGTGTTTAATACATGCACACTCGCTCGCACAGTTTTTGAGATACATAATGTGAAAAAATTTAGCAAGATATGCTTTATGTTCGATAGCTGTTCAGAATATTTAGTGTGTTGATGTTAAAAAGATAATAAGTTTGCTAATTCTATGTTTCAGGCTCATCCATACTTCTCAGAAGTGAGAAGTGCAGAAAATAGCCGGATGCTGATGCAGTAACTCCAAACTCCCAGAGAATTCTTGGATAAACAAACTTGTATGTATGCTGGCCATTTGCTTGTGCCTGGTCATTATATGACACTGATTACCTAGGTTAGGTTCATCGCACCTAGAATTTTTTTGTTTGTTTAAATGCTTGTATTGTTACTTTTTCCGAGTGTGTACAGTAATTTCACTCGTGTAATTTTTTAAAGGATTTTTGGGTTTGGATCCGTATATGTACTGTAAATACTGAATATAATTATAGGCTTTTTTTACTTTAACCCCTGGAGTGGAATCTCTGCTTACGATTTGTTGTAATTGACTTGGAAGGTACTCAGAAAGCAATGTATCAGCATTTGGATTAGGGATTCTGTTTATTCATTATGAATTTCAAATACAATGTTCAATTTAACAAACATGCACATATATAGCATATTCTTGGAAGGATCTTTATACAGAACATCCCCGGAGGTCATCAGAATCGATACAAGACTTGTGGAAGCTTCAAAAACACTTCTGCTACATGGTTGTTTTCCCCTCGGAATCGGATTATTTTATTTTTGAAGATGAGGAAAACATGCATAAACATCAGATTTGGGATGCTTTGCCTCTGCATGTTCCCTGCACTTGACCTCAGTTGTGGTGCAGATAAATGCTTGCATGCACACCTTGCACTGCAATCATGCATCAACCACCATCTTAATTGCATCAGAACACCAAATTTATGACATGTAGCTCTATTAAGATCAATATGACAAGGAGAGGTACCTGGATTGTCATTGCTTTCTTGTTCGAGTCAAGCTGGCTTCCTGGCCACCAAAGATGGACAAATTAGTTACTAACAGAAATGAGTTGGAGAAGAAGCGCAGAAACTGAGCTCAGCAACACCCAAATTGAAAGGAAAGTATATGAGGCCGGCCATGAGGGCCTGAGGGGTACCTTTTGCCGGTTTTTGCTTCTCCAAGTTCCTCAGACGAGCTGTCTTCGACTTCTGACCGTTGCCTCCACCCATCTTATTACTTGTTGTATGCTTCTAGCACAAGTAGATCTGCCAGGGGTTTAAGAATGACCAAGAAGCTGAGAAGATAAGAGTAACATATATAATAAAACTCACATCGATCAGTTAGGTACGAACTATTGGAGCCACGGAAGAAATGCAGATATCATCTAATCTGTTCACACTTCAGAAGGATGATCGAGCAGTCTAACAAATCTATACCACACATAGTGCTAAGCTCATTATTTATACTTGTACAGCTGGAGCTCACAACAAAATTTGTGGTAGTAGCACTTGCTTGCTTCACTAGATAAAGTCATAAAACTAGCTTGCACATTCTTGAAGTGGTGGAGCCATACCACCACTCCCAACCCAGACAGTGATCGATGTCCATCATCATCCTTTGTCTTTGTGCCCACACCGACCGCTCTTCCTCACCCATTTCAGTTTCAAATGTCTCCTTGAATTTATCACTAAAAATTAAAAATTTATAAGGATTAGTATCACAAACGGTAATTGAATATTTGAAGGAGTAAGGCATTTGATCTTTAGTGATCCTAATTTATAAATTTATAAGGAGTAAGGCATTATAAATTTAAAAACTTAAGTACTTGATAATAAATGGATGCGGATCGTGGACCGGATATCCGTTAATCCGTCGGATACAGATTTGGATCGGCTTATCAGTGATCTGCCGGGTTAATGGATCGGATCAAGTTGAAAATTTATTGTTGTTAAACGGATCCGGATTTAGGTCTATCCGCTCCAAACCCACTCCATTGACAGGTCTATCTACAATCGCACGAAAAGCTCTAGTTCACGTCAATCAATTTAGACCGGGCCACGTCTACTCATGGGCTCTCACTTTTCGATACCATGATAATGTAATGTGGGTTTTTCCTATTGATCTGTGGCCTTGGGCCTCATTGAGTCAAGAATAAAGTAAACGGGATCAAACTAGAAAAGTACAAATGCATATCAATTACAACTTTTTGCGCAAGTGCCATGAGAATTTGTCAACCTGATTGGCTGATTCTTTGAGTAAAGAAAAGACCTCGATTATTAGCCAAAAAAAAAAAAAGAAGAAGAAAAGACCTCGATTCTTTGAGTGGTTTGATTAATAACAAAGGCATCAATCCATAATAGACCGCTAACGTCCAAATTCCACGTGGCTGATCACGACTTGCCAAAATTGAAAAAGCCACACCCACCACTGCACATGACTCCATCCACCGTTATTTATAGCTGGAACACCTATCAATCACCGCCGTCACCAAATTGCATGGACCGGATAAGAACCCCCAACAACAAAAATAAAATAAAAATGCATCGCACAAGACAACATTGACCCAAAAAAGAGCATGCATGACCGCAGTGGCTGATATCCAATAATCCAACGAAACGTGTCTATCCGAAAAAGTGACGCAAAGGCAAAGAAATAAGAGCACAATTAAAATCTCAGAATATGCTTTGGCTCTGCTCTGCAAATATCCCTTTTCTCTCTGCTCGACTTTTGATTATTATAATAACCCCTCTCTCTCTCTGTTTTGTTTTGTCTATAAGCTATTAAATTCATCGCCAAACGCTTTGATTTCTGTTATTTTCATTCATCAATTCGTGATTTGGACTTGTGGTGATTGATATGGAGCTCGTTCAGGACTTGGTTTGGACGGCGTCGGTGGCGCTGATCCTCTCTTTCTTTGTCGCCAAGCTCGTTGCGATGGCTATGACGGACCGCGAATCGGAATCGGAATCGGACTTCAAAGTGAGTGAGAGTGTCGGCGAGGGAGTTGTTATGGAGGAGGTGCGATTCGAAGAGAGACTGAAAGTCGAAGAGGTTTTTCAGAGCCAGAGGAGGGTTGAATTCATCGGAGAAGAGGAAGAGGTTGATCGATTTGAAGGAAAGCCAGTTCTTCCAGTCGAGGAAGTCGTGGAACCTCTTCAGCACAGTCAAGAATGTAGCGAAGCCAAGGAAGGAGAAGAGTCGGCGGCCGTTGAATTTCCAAAGAAATCCGACGATGACGAGAAGGTGTCGGTTGAAAAAGCCAGGGACTTTGATCGTCAACGTGGCCACGAGGCTCAGAAAAATTCGGAGAACAAAGTAGTGGAAGAAAATGGTGCGGAATCCGTTCGAAACGACGTCGTTACTGCACAATCGGAAGATTGCAATGACGCAAAGGGCAAGAGCGAAGCAATTGAGGTTAAATCGGATAACTACAGCGATGAAGATGATTGGGAAGGGATTGAGAAGAGTGAGTTGGATGATGGTTATGGTGCGGCAGTGAAATCCGAGGGAGGATGATCGCTTTGCAAATGTTGGCGGTGGTGGTGTGCACTGTGCAGGTGGAGCTGTTTGGGCGTCACAAGGATGGGCCTTGCTGTGAACCTCATGGCTCTCGACCCTTCTCAGCCTGCCAAGTGGTACTAGAATTCCTGTTATGCTCACTCTGTTTTATAAATTAATTTGTATCTTTGTGTGCTTGTTTACTTGTCTCAACCCTGAAATGAAGGAGATAACAGGTATTGAAAATCAAAAAGGTAATTTGAACCAAGATTTTTAACACCATCGCCCATCGCTAAGAAGAATTGAGATTGCCGGAATGAGCATAACAGTCATAACACTAGGTTATATATAAAGTTATTAGCTTTTAAAGATTGGAGAAATGGGTGGCCTATTTCACCCATCACTGCTAATATTAGGTTATACATTTTTTTTTCTTTCTTCTTTTGCTGGATATAGATGTTGCCAGTGTGTATGCCAGAAACTATAGTCATGATAGCAGCTTGCAGGTTATTTGTTGCAGTGTCTTTCAGAAACTTTGTTCTGTTTACATTCTTGACTGATAGTTTATTAACCGAGTTACTCATGAGCGATTGACCAAATGCACCAATTGGTGAACTAAAATGTTTATTGGGTTTCGATTGTCTCAGAGTCGAGCTAGTTTGGAGTTTGGCATATAATTTAAGGGTTCGTCTAGCACATTCCTCTTATAATCGTTTTTAACTGTCCCTTTCTAAGCTTTCTTATCTTGTAAGTCCCCAGTTTCTTTAGTACAGGATATAAAGAATTTAGCATCCGCTAAGCTTTATGTACTCATTACATTGAAAGAGTCTCAAGCTCCACCCTAGTAATACTAGGAGTTGTTTAGTAATATACAATACTATGAGAAGGTTGTACATATAACTTGGTTTCGTCCAAAAGATTTCAAGCCATCGGATAACAGGTAGTCCACATCTTGATCTTCCTAACCTCAGGTTCTCTTCTCCTGAGATTGATTGTGATCCTAGGAGACTAGAACATGAGTGTCTTAAACAACTGAAGTTTAGAGTAGTTCTATACAAGTGTAAAGCTGTTTTGAAATTGGTAAAAGAATCAAAAGAAAAGGGCTTTGTGATCCGGAAGACAGGTGCCAAATGTAAATGTTTAAAGATCCCAATTGAGATCACCACATTCCACAACGTTCTATTATTTCTTTCCCTTTGTATGCATCATCATATACACAAGGGAATCATTCTCCAGCAGCCTGAGAACTCAACTAATCTATAATAAGAGATTTTCTGAGTCACACACACCCTACTCATTCAAATGTTGCGACTATAAACTCTTTTGTGCTTATATGCATGTATAGTTGTCATTTCCTTCTGGTTGAAGTTCCACCATTGCATATCTTCTTAAAGTTCTTTAGTTGAATTGTCTCTGCAATTTGTTACATAAGAGGCAAAGCTTAGATTACTGTCAAAGAACGTTAAAGAGAGTTGTACAGTTACGATAAAAATTGACTCTTGTTCAAACAATTGGTGGCATGTAAAGTTCATGAATTGTGCAATTTATAGGGTATTTCCAAGTTTTGAACTGTAAGAAAGGTTTGTAATTTCTGTTTTTGAAGCCATTTGCTATCTCTGTAGTCTGCTTAAATAAAACATCACAGCAATGCCCAAAGTCACAAATCAAGTTAACTATATTACATGTAACTTCAAAAATCAACTTCTCCACAGCAAAAAAATTTGCCTTTCCTGCTTTCCCTTTTCATCTGCGTTTAAGGGGCATGTATTTTTATACAGAAGGGATACATTTTTATCCTCTCTTTTTTTGTGCATAATGATAATTCTATTTTTTTTTCCCATAACAACTTGTGGATTATACATGAATTATGTTATCATGGCCATGTAAGGAGTCCTTTGGTACTTGTCAATGCACGAGTGAAATCCTTTGATTTTTGTTTCATATGTAGAGTAACAGAACAAGTGCAACATTAAAGAGAGAGATACAGACCAGGAATTTTAAGACATTTTATTGACATGATAAACTGGAAAAGAGTCATCTTATTCTAGTGAAGATATTCCTGGACTCAGTTCATCCTCCCATCATGATCATATCCTCCACCACCACCACCACCACCGCCGCCGCCACCACTATTCCCTGGACCTGACCCCACGCCCGAGCCTCCCCCATATCCACTTCCTCCACCCCGACCACCGCCATTGCCAAATCCACCACCATTACCGTAACCACCACCTCCTGCACCTCCATTGCCAAATCCACCACCAAATCCACCGCCATTACCAGATCCACCACCATACCCAGCACCACCTCCAAAGCCACTGCCACCATCACCACCATTGCCTATACCACCCCCACCGCCAAAACCCCCACTACCACCAGAGCCGAAACCAGAGCCTCCCCCATAACCACCAGCTGCCATTTCTTCATAGGTAGCCTCTTTCCAATTCTGGAGCCCCTTGTCCAATTCATTACTCTTATCTCTGAGAGACCTCCCGGTGGCTTCAACAGCTACATAACTAAACAGCCCCATAGCCAACAAAATGAGACTCCATGATACCTCATTACTCCTTTCCATGTCTTCTCCTTTTAACTGCCACTGTACCTTCAAAAGAGAAAGACATGCTTAAGTCAATAATATGAGGGACGGAGAGAGAGAGAGAGAGAGAGAGAGAGAGAGAGAGAGAGAGTTACTGACCACTATATGATCTGCAATGACTTCAGCCTTCCCCTCTTCTAATTGTGAGGGGGGTCTTGAATATCTTGATAGCTCCCTAGCTTTATATGCTCTATATCGGTGGTCCAGATAGATATGAGAGAATGGTTAGAGGAAGCACCCCTAGATTTATAATGTGCTACTTTTTTAGGGTTTTGGGGTTCTGGCAGGAAGGCATAGTTGCAGGGTCTGCGTGATTACATGAGAAGCCGATTCTGGTGTGGGGGACGCTTTGCATGACCGCAGCGCAAACTTGCTACATCATCTTGCTGCCGCTCCAATTTTAAGAGCTCATGACTAACGCATTTTGGGCTTGACAGCATTATATAACAAGACGCCAGTCGCATTATATAATGGACTTTAGACCCACTTTAGTAGTCTATGGCCATTACATACAGTATTATAACAAAACAAATGCTTAAACTCTCCCGTTCTATATTCTTTGCAAATAACAAAGCAAATTCCGTTTCTCCAAAAACAAGAGTGAAGGACTTGGCCCTTCTAGAATATGGTCTCCGAAGACCATGAACTTAGATGATTGGCAACTAATGAACACATGAATATGGATATGTGAGGTTCTTCAAACATTTTAAATCGACCGAATTGTTATATTTATGAAATTTATATGAAACTTTTGTTATCAACAAAAATATACTGAATTTTAGTATTTAATAGCGAAATCATATTGTATTTAATATCAAACAGGTTAAACATAAAAATTTCAATGAAATTTGAGAATATCATCAAATTTTAGACACGACTCATAACAATTATTTGTGATTATTACGTTAAAATTAAAAACACGAAGTGACAATCTAACCATGTTATTGATGGAGCCTATGAGGCTCTCTGAAGTCTGAACTTTCAATAATGCCTCAAATGATGGTTCATCAAGATCTTATATTCATGGTCTCAAATAAAACCTTTGATAAAAGCCATCAAGGTACAACGAAAGGATTATATATTATTTGTTTTCTTCTTTTTTGAGGTAATAGACAAAACGAAAGTTTTTTTGTATGGTACGTACTTGGGCATTTCCTTTCTTTTCCTCTAGCTGGTTTGAAAGTCCAGTGAGAATGGCACCATTAATCAACTGGGTGATGGGTCCATCGATAGTCGACCTGCCTTATTGTCTTATTCTTATAGCGACAACAGCACCACCTTCGTATTCCAAGTCTTCATCCTAAATTACACCATGTCTGTTTCACTTTCTTTTTTCCACCACATCTTACATTCTTACGATTGGGAGTGGGAGTGAGGAGTGACCGAGTGAGATACTCTACAGTCCACACATGTCTAGTTACTCATGCAGCAAGGTCGGCCTTGAGATTTAAGAGGCATGACACACAAAATACTGCTATACCAACATGCAGTTCCTAACGACAGAAATAATACTCGATCGGAGCCCCCGAGATCAGATTCCTAAGGCGGAACGCTCATGGCGCCATGCAAACATTTTATTCAATATACTGTAAACAGTTTACACACACATACATATATTGATTGGAATGTAATAGTACATTAAGGCCTTAATGTTTCTAATAATTGAGAGGGGGTTAGCTATAACTATTGATAGTGGTCCGTTGTAATCAGAAAAGACCATTCAACTTACGTATAAAAGAAATTAAGTGAGAGACTTAATTAACTTGTTTGAAATTATTTTGGCGTCTTTGGGTAGGAGAAAATGACATTTGAGCTGCAATTATATTTCATCATAATTATTGTCATTGTTATGCATGTGGCAGTTGAGCTTTTTTGTATTTCTTATGAGATTATCGCTCAATTAAAGCTTCCAGTTAGAATAATTAAGTAAAATGCATGTAGACGATTTTATAATAATTGTAAACCGTCCATGAAATTAATATTTGGGTTTTCCTAAAGTAATTAGCAGAAACGACATGCCAATTGGGTGACGAATATTTGTGATGGGGACGATAATATAAGCAGGCAAACAATGAGGGGTCACAGAAACAAGATTCCGTAAGCAATCAACTTTTAGCAAATTGGAGATTCTTAAAGAACTCTAGGAGCATCTCCAGCTATAGCTTTGCTTTCTTTCACATACTCTGTTTGTTGTTTACGACATTCACTCAATTGGAAATCAATGATATCACCAAATAAGTTCACATTGCTTTCACACGTTCTTGATTAGTTTGGCCAAACTATTGACACAAGCTAGCAAACCCTAAATTCTTTCATTGGCTATATGTTGATTTTTTATTCGCTGCTGTTGCTCGTGTTGAAAGGTTAAAAGGGTATGTCTCATTTTTTTTTTTTATGCACATTTACTAAATATAATATGGGGTGTTTTGTTCGAAGAACGTAAATTTTTACGCAAATCGATATTGTAGGATCATACACTCGCATAGTTATGTTTCTTGTTGGAACCAAAAACAAAATAGTCATCTTTCTTGTTGGAATATGAGCAAAATTCACGTAATTCTGAGCTTCAAATTTGAAGTTAGGTTGATAATTTAGGTTAATATTACAGTTCAATAAGATCTTGTACCAGAAAATCTATAAAACTATAAAGGTAAGATGAGATTCTGTATATTTAATTACCAAAAACCTTCCACTCAACAATTATTAGTGGTAGGGTACCTTCCAGCTAATTGCAACCAAGTAGCAAATGGACTTGGGAGGGAAACATACAACACATGCAAGTCTTTTTCATTCATGGTTAGATAAAAATTAATAATGAATAATTAATTAATTAATGCTTTTCTTGTCAATCTTTCATTTAGTTCATAGTTCAGTTCACACAGGATAACCTGATAAGATGCAATCTATGTCCACGCACGCTCAGATTGCACGGCCAATATCATTCCATTTGTAATTGGTGTATGACTTATCTGAGTAGAGTTTCCTGGCCGGTAAGACTAGAAATTAAAGTTGAAGCCACGATCATCATCCTCAGCTATTAGAACCATAATTGATGCATGGCTTAATGCTAACCTAATATTAGTGGGACTTCCACTAAAACTTATAAAAAGATTAACAAAAAGAGTACAAATATAATTTATTATCAATCACTGAAAATTGCATTATAGAAATGGTTATGTTTCCATAGCAAGATAAAGCTGAAAAAAAGTGTAGAAAAGAGGTTTGCTTACCTTAGATTGTCGAGTAACCTTAGATTTAGCGATAAGAGTTTTGCTTGTAAGTTTTTACTTCCTCTCCTTCCACCTTGCTTCTGCAGGTGAAGATGAGTCCTTGCCTTGTGAAACACAACGATAGGTAGATTGTTGAGTTCAAAGTTTCCATTTTTTCACGTACAATAAGATGTAAGCAAGGGCAAATTTCCTCAAACCAGATAAAGAAATGGCGCCAGTTTAATTATATCGATGTGGAATGACTATGATCTGCATAAATGTTGCACAAAGTAATTGCATAGTGACAGAGTTTAGGTAAGAGGAAGCGTAAACAGCATGTCGCCCTTTTCACAAGGCTTTAAAATCCATGTTTAGAAAGCCAACCAGAAAAGAATAATGGCATTTTTTTTTTGGTTAATAGAATAATGGCATTTGATCATGAATGATTGAACCAAAGCATAAATTTACTATCACTCGGTTTTCTTTAATCATAATACCACCAATTATGTAGGTCCCTGTCCATTTTCCAGACTGAAAATGAAAGAGTACAAGAATCAAATTTGCTATTATAAAAGGTGGTTAAAAATGAGAGAAAACAAAAAAATCTGGTATCATATACAGTAATTGTGCACCGAGTGGAGAGAGTATATAAATAGAGAAGTATCTAAGGAATCTCTCAGTGCCTTGTGTGAATTTCACTTCCGTCGGCACTAAGAAATTAATTTGTTTGCTGAAACGTACTCTCAAGCTCGATCAGGCTAGCTTGAGAAGATGAAGATGATATCGAATTTGGTGCTTCGTCTTCTTGTTGTAGCTCTTATTGTGCTTCTGGCCATCTCTCACAGCCATGAGGTGGTAGCAGAAGAGAGTCATCAAGTGAAAAAGACGTACATCATTCACATGGACAAGTCCCAAATGCCAGCGAGTTTCAATGACCATGTCAACTGGTACGACTCATCGTTGAAAGCAGTCTCCGATTCAGCTGACATGCTTTACACCTACAAAACCGTAATCCACGGCTACTCAACAAGGCTAACCGCCGAGGAAGCCGAGCAGCTCGAACAGCAATCCGGAATTCTCTCTGTTCTGCCCGAAAGGAGGTACGAGCTTCACACGACTCGGACTCCAGAGTTCCTCGGATTAGGAAAGAGCGAAGCTGTGTTCCCGGCTGCGGGTGAGGTCAGCGAGGTGATCGTCGGAATGGTGGACACCGGCGTGTGGCCGGAGCTGAAAAGCTACGACGACACGGGCCTTGGGCCGGTGCCGAGAGGCTGGAAAGGGTCGTGCCAGGAAGGAAAGAACTTCAACTCTTCCAGCTGCAACCGAAAGCTGATTGGTGCGGCCTTTTTCTCAAATGGTTACGAAGCAGCATTTGGACCTATTGACGAGAGCGCAGAATCAAAATCACCGAGAGACGATGATGGCCATGGAACTCACACCTCAACAACTGCGGCGGGGTCCTCTGTTTCAGGAGCCAGCTTCCTTGGTTATGCTTCAGGCACGGCACGGGGGATGGCGCCACAAGCTCGAGTGGCCACCTACAAGGCTTGCTGGCTCGGCGGATGTTTCGGTTCCGATATAATAGCTGCAATGGACAAGGCCGTTGAAGATGGGGTTAATGTTTTATCTTTGTCTATTGGTGGATCGCTCACTTCTTATTACAGGGACATTGTTGCCATTGGAGCTTTCTCTGCCGCGGCGCACGGTATTCTGGTGTCGTGTTCCGCTGGAAACGCTGGACCGGGGGCGGGAAGCTTGTCCAATGTCGCGCCTTGGATAACCACCGTCGGCGCTGGAACACTGGACAGGGACTTCCCGGCTTATGTTAGCCTTGGAAATGACAAGAAATTTAGAGGTATATCGCTGTACAGGGGAACACCCTTGTCTAGTGGATTAATTCCACTTGTTAATGCTCGCAATGCGAGCACCTCCACTGGTGATCTCTGCAGTCCTGACAGTTTGATTCCGGCAAAGGTTGCCGGGAAAATTGTGGTATGTGATCGAGGGGGAACTCCCAGGGTCCAAAAGAGTCTGGTGGTCAAAAAGGCTGGTGGTGTAGGAATGATTTTGACAAACACTGAAACATATGGAGAAGAGCTTGTTGCTGATGCATATTTCTCGCCTACAATAGCTGTTGGGCAGAAAGCTGGGGACGCAATAAAAAGCTATATCGCCTCGGATTCTAATCCGACAGCCACAATGGCTCTTGGAGAAACGGAGTTAGGTGTCAAACCCTCGCCGGTGGTGGCGGCTTTTAGCTCAAGAGGACCAAATTTGATCACTCCGCAAGTGCTCAAACCAGACCTGATAGCACCAGGAATGAATATCCTAGCTGGGTGGACTGGTGCAGTCGGACCAAGTGGACTAGCTGAAGACAAAAGAAGGGTGAGCTTCAACATCATTTCAGGCACATCCATGTCGTGCCCGCATGTGAGTGGGCTCGCGGCCCTCATCAAGGCGGCTCACATGGATTGGAGCCCTGCAGCCATTAAGTCGGCCCTCATGACCACAGCCTATTCAAAATACACAACTGGAGAAACAATCAAAGATGTCTCTACTGGAAGTTCTGCAACACCGTTTGATTATGGTGCTGGGCATGTGGATCCAGTGGCAGCGCTTGACCCTGGTCTTGTATATGATCTTGCCGTTGAGGACTACCTCAGCTTCCTCTGTGCCTTGAACTATACCGCTTCTGAGATCAGGCAAACCACTAAGAGGGACTTCACCTGTGATTCAAGCAAGAAATACAGCCTCGGAGATTTAAATTACCCGTCTTTTGCTGTTGATCTAGAAACAGCTTCAGGCAAAGGGGGTGGTAGTGGTGCATCAACCACTTTAAAGTACACAAGGACTCTGACCAATGTGGGTACCCCGGGGACATACAAGGTCTCGGTGTCTCCACTGATCCCATCAGTGAAGATATCGGTGGAACCAGAATCGCTGAGTTTCAGTGAAGCATATGAAAAGAAGACATACACCGTGACTTTTGTTGCTAGCTCTGCGCCATCCGGTACAGCCAGCTTTGCTCGCTTGGAATGGTCGGATGGGAAACACATAGTAGGTAGTCCTATTGCTTTCACCTGGACATAGTTTAACATTCAAGAACTGATCCAACTCCAGATCGATCAGGGGTAGTCCTATATACACAACCAACTGTATATCTCTTCATATGCTGTGAATTTGTCTTGCAACTCTCTTTATCCCATTCCCAACAACTGAGCAAATATAGCCAGTTGATATGTTTCTTAGTGCACTTGGAATTCCAAGAAAAGATGGTAAATTAATGGTACACAAAACTGTATAAGGAATTGATTTGGGACTTTATAATAACTAATGTTACATGCTCTTATCATTCTCAAAGCATAGACAATCGTCCCCTTAATTTGTGTGTGTGTGTGTGTGTGTACAAAAAGACACACAGCTATGATTTTGCCATTACTCCACAATTTTGCATCAAGGCGTACTACAATTTAATATTGTTAAATCCTTTTCAGACAATCAGACATGAATGTGGAGTATACGATTCAAATTTGCTATGGTATCGAATCCCTTCACGTTTTTTTCGGAAGGCACACTTCAGAATTGGGGGCTCCGGGCTCGTTATGAGAATCAAGATCTTAATTATGAGAATCAAAAACCATAACATCCATTTAGCAGGGATGAGGCATCAAGAAAACGAAATACTGTAAAATTACACTAAGAAAAGTTGAGAATAAAAACTACAATTGAATTCCTCGCAAGAAAGACATTACACAAAATTGAGTCTTGAATCAGAATGAAGATTGAATCTTTTGATAGCATCAGTAACTACATAAAATTGACATCACATTCATATGAGTATATGACCTGCATTTCTTCGTACAGTATCACTAGATAAGCCAGTAGAGACAAGACTACCTCTTTAACGTTTCTTCAGGCCGAAACACTCTTGAGCCCACTAAGGTGAAGTTCCATTAATTGAGCACAAGATTGTTCTTATTGAAAAAAACAAAAAACAAAAAAAAACAGTTCCCCTTTGTTCCTTTTCTCCTCTTCCCTTTTCCACCCCCGACTGGGGCTGTTACTTTTTAGTTTAAAGTAGGAGCCTGAGAGGTACACGGTTTAGGGAACTGAAAACACTTTGATAAGATGATGCCAGTGAAATATTTGGGTTATAGTACCCTAAACCAGAAAGGAATTGTGTTAATTCCCTTTCAGATATGCATGTGGAGCATAACAATCAATTCCCTTCACGTTTTTCTCGATTGGCTCACCTAAGAATTGGGGGTGAAATAAAAAATCGAACGTGAGTTTCATTGGTCCAAAAATAAAGGTTTTGGTCGAAGAGAATCTCTGTGTGCCAAGTGAGTCTTCTCTTTCATTGCCATACTTTCCATGCTTCTAGTATGGCCGATGATGGTTCTGGTCATCTCTAACCTTATCCCCAATTGGATACGTTTGGACCCGCCAACATTTGAAGTAAGAGTCTGGGGTTTAGACTTTAGAGACATGAATGTCGAGAGAATTTAATAAGATTCAAATCTCCTCTGAGAGCCAAATTAAGAATAAATCTCTTCACGTTTTATTCGTTGGCGCAAATCAGACTCATATGTTGGTTTTAATTAGTCCAACGAGAATCTCTCAGTGCCATGTGAGTCTTCTTCTGCCCCATTGTCGCTCCATTTCCTAAACAAAAGTTTACTAAAATTAGAGGAGAAAAGAAAAAGGAAGTTACTGTATAAGAAAGCTCCCCTGTTGCTTGAAACTCAGAAGCGTCATGCTGGCACAAGTCGAGAAGATGATGAAGAACGTACACTCTTTTCATTCCCCTAGTAGTGCTTATGGTTCAGCACTTCTCTAACATATGCGTCTTGGCAGACGAGAGAGATGGACAAATGAAGAAAACTTGCATCATTCAAATGGACAAGTCCAAAGTGCCAGCAAGCTTTGACGATGACCATTACCAATGGTATGGCTCATCTTTGAGATCAGTGTCAGCTTCATCAGACATGCTTTACACCTACAAAAATGTAATTCACGGCTTCTCACAAGGCTAACGTACGAGGAAGCTGAGCTGCTTCAAAGGCAATCGGGAATTCTTTCTGTTCTACCGGAGTTGATATATGAGCTTCACACAACTCGTACACTGGAGTTCCTTGGTTTAATAGGAAAATACGAAGCCACCTTCCCAGCATCAGAAGTTAGGTGGTTATCGGAGTTGTAGACACCGGTGTATGGCCTGAGAGCAAAAGCTACAATGACAAGGGTCTTGGGCCCGTGCCAAGGAGCTGGAAAGGGCAGTGCGAGGAGGGAAAGAACTTCAACTCCTCAAGCGTTTGAGGAGGGCACATGGATCCTGTGGCAGCCCTCGACCCTGGCCTTATTTATGATCTTGCTGTCGAGGACTACCTAAGCTTCCTATGTGCCATGCATTATACAACAGAAGATATCAAGAAAACCACTCACAAAGACGTCACCTGCGACTAGAGCAAGAATTACAGTGTTGGAGATTTCAATTATCCTTCTTTTGGTGTTGGCATATTACCTTCAGGCCAAGGGTTTGGTATCGGTGGATCAACCATTGTAAAATACACAAGGACTTTGACCAATGTGGGTACCCCAACGAAATACAAGGTCTCGGTGTCTACAAAGTCCCCATCAGTGAACATCTTGATTGAACCAAAATCACTGAGTTTCAGTAAACAATATGAGAAGAAGAATTATACAGTGACCTTTGTGGTCAGTTCTATGCCATCTGGTACAACCAGCTTTGCTCGTTCAGTCGTTTGGAATGGTCTGATGGGAAACATACAGTAGGTAGTCCTATTGCTTTCAGCTGCTTTTAGTTTTATAAACATTGTTGAACTTGATCCAACTCCAGATCACAGGAGAACAGAGGACACTAAATGAGCATCCTTTGTGCCGGAAGATTTTTCAGTTTTAATTTTCTTTTAGCCGTTTCATGTCCATGAGATTCTTCCTTTACTATTGTTTTTTTTTTTTTTCAATTATTCTGGAACAACTTGTTGAGAATTTTGTTGTTCATATCACTTCGTTATAACCATACTGTTCTATCCTCTCACACTGACTCCAGCTATTCGCCATTGCCGGATACACTTTGCCATTCTGGTAATACAAAAAACAGTAAATGCGGTCACCCCTTCAACACTAACTCCCATCATTCTCATCTCCACACAAACTCTTTTACTTCCACCACATGACCAGTTTTAAAATACCCATGATCAATGTGCGAGCAACACATCCTTTTAGTGTACTTCCAAGCAACACCTGGAACGCAAACTCTAAGTAGGCTGCACCACTAGATAAAACAAAACTCATAGGACTCCATAACATCTATGATCCAGTCATGAATCCTTAATCTATATGATTATTTTCCATGAGGAACACAACAGTTTCTCATCATTTGATGACCCTAATTTCACTAATCCAAAGTTTTGTTTTCCTTAATTTTTGTTTGTCTTCTCTTCCTCTAAAGATCTTTAACAATACTTACAGACTGCAAACGTTTAAGCCACTAATGTCAGGTTCCAATGAGCACAAATTATATCAGAATAAGCAAACATTTAGCAGAGATAAGGCAAACATGAAGCAATCAATCAAAATGAAATACTGTGAAGTTACAGTAAGAAGAGCTAAGAATAAAAACTAAAATCCAAGTTTCATTCTGCATCCTCCAAGGTCTGACATACAGGGAGGTAATAAGTATCGAGCTGCCAATACTTCTGTTTGACACCTTCCCAAACCTCTTCTCCTAAACAATCCTTAACAGGCAAGGGAATGAACTGTGTGGAGTAACCCAAATTCTGAAGCTCTAGCGAAACTATGTTACAGTAAACTACGTGGAAGAATGCATTACCTCCACAAAGGCCATTGAAGAACGAGTAGATTCCCCCGGGCTTCAGCAACGCAGGAAGTCGTTGGTGGAACTCTCTCAGGTCTTCATAATACTCCCCATACGTGTCAAAGAAAATCCCTGAACAAATGATCTTGGGATTGACATAAACACTCAACACAGATATCTGATATCACAAAATTGAAAGGTTACAGGGTTCACTTACCATCAAAAGTTGGAAGTTCATGCACAACATCCTGCCAGCGCCCACAAATTATGGTCACATGTTTCTTCTTATCCCAACCGTCATCAAGCATACGCTGAAAAACATCTGGGTGAGCCTCTACGATGGTATGCGAAGCAGGGGAGTATTTCTGAATGGCAGTGTCCACCAGACCCATCCCAAACCCAATGTTCAGTATATGACCACCGTTTGAGCAAACAGCTTTGGCATGTGCCTCCATTAATGGGTTCTCCCAAGCCATCATCACCGCCTTACTTTCGGCGTCCATCAGCTTATCCTCACTGAAGGTCACTCTGTCTTCCAAGTAGTCATCATTACAATCCCCATTGTTATTTTCTCTCCTAGCAATTGTTCCCA